>HG738140.1:12652320-12686847 GCA_000499405.2 Onchocerca volvulus | reverse complement strand
ACTTTCCGGTATTTAAGATTTTGAATATAGATGATGTGCGTGTTTAGGAACTTACGGAGGTTTAAGATTTTGAACAAACAAACATTGACATTTCTATTTATATAGATTAGCCGGAGCCGGACACGCGAAGCGTGGCCGGCCCCCATAGACTAGCTGGATTGGCCATGCGGAGCATGGCCAATCCAGCTAGTATAACATATAAAGATTGACATCCTGTATGGTAATTATGTAATATGTAAGATTCACATTCCTTATGCTAATCATGTAACATGTAAGTTTTTTTTACATCCGATATGCTAATTATTACAAAAATTATATCCTTTCTCATACCAATCTCACACAGCATGAGAAAGTTGTGTAATTCTCTTTTTTGTATTCTATAAACCACGCCCACTTATCTAGGAAGAGGGTTATTCTTAAAATTGGTTTTGGCTAGTGCCAGTGGTAAACTCGACTCCGGTAAATTTCGACGGTTGTAATTGAAGCTTGTAGTACTGTAAACTGTTATATTTTTGATCTTAATTCTTCTATTTGATAATCCTCGGCTGTTATAATTTTTATTCCATAAACTTCTACTTCTTTCTGTATATTATTCTGTCATCAATTATTTGCGGTATTAACAATAAAAGTAAAAATTAATTGTCCACGCATCCACCAATTCGAATCAAATCGTAAGTTCTTACTTTTTACTAACACTAACTCTTTTCTTCAAAGAAAGAAAGAAAAAAAAATTCACGACACCTCTCACTCATTTAATAATGGTCCTTTAAAATCCTTTAACGCTTCATCGTCGTTGTCAGCATTTGGAGATTCGTGAATGCCTGTCATTTCTAATTTCCGAAATCTTTTTAATTCCGGAACGAAATTTACTTTGGCTCCTGTAATGCGTTAGAAGTGCATATCATATTGCTGTCGCAAAGTTTGCTTATATCACCGCTTCCCGCGATTACTGGACCAATTTTTGACTGTGGTAGCAGATGATCGGAATCTCTCTGATTTCTGTTAAATCAGTAAAATGAAAAAAGTAATTTACACCGATAAGCAGGTCGGATTTTTCCCAGTGATTTGTTAAATTTTTAAATTGACTCTCCATTGGTCTATTAATCACTCACAATTCATTGGTTAGATAATCGATGATGTTGGCGTTTAATGTGATAACTTCTCATTCTACCGTTTGTTTACTTAGCCATGTCCAGTAATGGTACATGTCTTCGGCTTCTTCCTGCCAAACAGAGCTATTTTCAATTCTTGTTCTGCTGTTTCCGTCAGGTCTAACGATTTGTAAATTTCATGGAAATGAACGATAGTTGTGAGTCTACACCAAAAAGTGCTAAAGTCTTTTCTTGCTGTTGAGGTAATAAGGGATTGAAAACCATTATTATTACTTTAAATAAGAATAAAGTTTCCTTTTCTTGGTTTCCCTTTATTGTATTTGTTTGTGTTACGACTGCTGGATTGTAATCTGGCTGTCGAAGATTCCTTCGCGTTCGCATATTCAGTTTCTTTAGGCACTTGAATTCCATCCAAATGCGCTACAATAACTGAAAATTTTGATTTCTTTTGTTACTCATTGCGCTATTATGAGAAGCTTTGCAATAGAAATACTATTTTTTCTGTTTGAAATCTTCTGCATTGCGATTTCCTTCGAAATACGATATGCATTTTTTTAAAGCCTTAAGACGACCTATGTGAATGCTCGCTATGGAATAAATGTCGCATTCACTGTACCAATGGTTTTGGGCACAAAAGATACAAGGCCTTCTTTTTTGTTTCCTACCTTATATCCTATTTTCAGGACTTTTCTTATCGCTTCGAATTGTAGCAAGCGCTGAGGTTCTTCCGAAATTCGGGAAGATTGTTCCGGCTTAGGCTATTGGCATAGCATATGAAAGCTGGCTGTATTTAACTTGTTCATTCACATTGATCAAGTTTGATAAAAAAGTTTCTAAGCTTGGTGACTGATCACGGACTATCTGTTTGTTTTTGATGATACACTTTTTCCAGTATTTAGCATGGCAATCTGCATTCTATTGAGGTTTCAATACTTGCGTGCTCCAGATTTTCACTTAACGCCTGTAGTTGGCATCGTTCCATCGTTCCAATTGTTCCAATCCACTATTTTTCATTGTTTTATTTTTTTGATAGTTTGGAATTCGTTGTATAACAATTTTATTATCGTAGACGTTTCGCCATATTCATCTTTTAACACCTTCTTATGACTTCGTAATTTTCTGGAGATATATCATAACTCTTCACTGCTTGTAGAGCATTTCTTTTCATGCATGAATACAGATAGTTCGATTTTGGATTTCCGGTATTACTTGTGACTGAACTGCGGCGTTGAGGCCACTCCAAAATTGCCGCCACTGTCTGAGATCTCCCATGGGTAACGACAATTGAGGGAGATTGACTGTGTATTGGGTAGACAGTTTGACGATTGCTTGCTTTTCGTGACTCTTGTAAGAGTCGTATTAATTTCCGGTCGGATTCAGTTTCATACATTTTAGCGTTATAACCGCTTCTTTCCCTTCCTGAGTATTCAAATAATTCCGTGTCTCCTTTAATCTCTTCATATTTTTCTTTCTCAGCATTTCTTCTTTTTTCATTAAGAGATTTTTGAATGTAATCAAGCCACTTGTCATTGGCTGCTTCTAATGTGTCGATGCATAATTGAACTCTTTGAATCTTTTCTTCAGTTTCTTGGCTTCTTGCTTCATAAAATTTTGTTGTTTTTCCGCTGACATAGCTTGGCTTGCAGATGTTGATGCATTGAGTTTATTTCTTGAAGCAGGCACTCCAGCCTTTCTTTGACCGGTTCTGTCGGAAAACCCGAAATAACTTTTCCATCTCAAATACTTATACTACAAAAAAATTATTTAAATCGTTATTCCATTTACATTCCTTATGTTAATCATGTAACATATAAGTTTTTTCTTTCACATCCGATACGCTAATTATTACAAAAATTATTTCCTTTCTCATACTAATCTCGTACACAGCATCAGAAAGCTGTGTAATTCTTGTAACTCACTTTTTGTATTTATAAGCTACACCCCTCATCTTGAGAAAGAGGTTATTAAAAAGATTGGTTTTTGGCTAGTGCGGTGTGGCAAACTCGTCTGCAGTAAAATTTCGACGGTTATAACTAAAGTAATAGCCGCTATAAACTGTTATATTTTTGACCTTAACTCTTCGATTTGGTTGGCCTCGGCTGTTTTAATTTTATTTCACAAACTTCTATTTCTCAATTTCTATCCTATATATTATTCTGTCATCAATTAGTTGCGTTATTTTCAATAAACGTAAAAATTATTTGTCCACGCATCCAGCAATTCAACTCAAATCGTAAGTTTTTACCTTTCACCAAACACTAACTCTTCTCTTCAAAAAAAATTCACGACAGGTCCCATCCTTGCAATGATGTTGGCTGTCATTAAAAAACCTCACCTGAGCACCAAAAAAAAGAAAACTGTCGAAGTTTAGTAATGATACTTATTAATACTTATTTTTGTTGTAGTGAGTCTGTTTGCCGCTTGACTAGTCATTTTTCTTAAGCATATATTCTTTTCAGATAAGTATCTAAATCGAAGCAGAGCCAATTGAAATTGCAATTGAATTCCATTGCTGGTCAAGGTAATTACGAGCCTTTGTAGAATAACGGGAGGAAGAGATAAATGTCCGGTCGGGTCGTTGTCGTAGTGTCAGAAAAACTTTTGCTTGTAATTATCTTCGTTTTTAGACCCAGCATAAAAAACACAACTCCACAATGCAAAAAAAAAGAAAAAAGTATCACATCATAGCAGTATCATCGCATTTGGGATAAGCGGATTGCCTACTGAATTACATTGAAGATGGCAATATTACGTGAATTATTGAAACACAGAAAACAACAATTCAAAATTACAAAAATTATTGAATTATACAATTTGCAAGTGAAAGTTGACGATTAGGATAATTACCAAACAATACTCTATTTATTAATGGATAAATCATATCACAATGACATTCATGTGTCAGTGTTTCTGCTTTGAAATGCAATCATATTAACTTCTATGCTTTTATCCTCTCCTACAAATCTCCAAATCATTCAAAATGATAAAAACAAAAAATAGAAATTGAAAATAATTGAAATTGTGAATACTTGAAAATAAATTAAATAAATATTCAATCTTTAAGTGATTTTTCCTTACACATTTCACACGCATAATTCTATAGACTAGAAGTAATTAATCAGATTCATATGATTCTTAGGATTTTTAAAAACTCATCTTATCTGAAAAGTAAAATACACGATAGGACAGAAATGATTATGTTTTACTTCTTTATAATTTATATGTCTAACATAACTTATTCCTGATTTTCATGATTTTTATCTGTGAAACTTTATCTCAACCAAAAAATTTTAGCTAATATCGAACGATTTACGATAACCAATGTTGTGAACAATTTCCTTCTGCCAATCAGTAATTCTTTTTCAGATATAAATTTAATTCACTTTCATCATTTCTATTAAACTTTCGACATTTGATATTTGTGCTAACTTAATTTATTGCAGAGTGTTTTAAATAAATTCTACCGAAAAGAAATCAATACTTTTAGCACTGTTTATGCGATTTCTGTAAATTAAAAGGAGTCAATTCGTTCCATATATTCCATCGGCTTTCATCGACACTTCACACATTTACAAAAAAGCATTACAAGTGAAGGATTCACTGTTTTGTTATTCATCACCTCCGTTTTCTTTTTATCCTTCCCTAGGATTCGAAGCGCCACAACAAAAATTATAGTTCGGAGTTCCTACACCGACGTAGTAATAACAATTGTTTGGAGTTCAAAGCGACCCAACAGTAGCAACAATCCGACAGTTCAGTCGAGCAGTATTCTTCTCTACGATCGACAAAGGAAAAAATAACCTAGTGATCAATTTACTTCGATATTCTCTGTCAAAATCTTAAAAAAAATGATGTATGTGTATTTTATATGTACCGGAAATTTGCTATTGATGAAAAGAATGGAACCATAAAAAAATTTCTGGATAAGAATTTTCACATGATACCATTCTTTTGATATTAGATTGTTTTTACATCTTTAAGTTTGTGTAAATTAGATTCTTGATAAATTAGACTTACTGAGAGATAGATTAGATTGCTGCCGTATTTCATATGAAAAATTAGATACTTCATTTTAAAACGAATTTTTTTTAAATCACATATCCACTTTGATCCGTTAACAATCAACCAGTTTAAAATCTCATATGTAATCTTCATTATAGATCATTCATTCTTTTTCTATTGCTACATAATATAATAATCTTTCTGTTAATCAGCCGACATATTAAAAATTCTTATTACATATTTAGTCGTTCGAATTGCCAGATCCTCATATTCACAAAATGATTGATCGTTTGAGGTTTGTCGAATTCAGTCTGAATTTGATTGGAGATTTACATACTTGAAAATAATGCATTATAATGAATGTTCAGTAGATTTTCGCAGTTAATGATATTACAGAAATGCAGCTGACAATTATTTCTATTATTATGGATGAAGGCCTAGTTAAAGTACTCAGTACAAGACCTATTAAAATACTTGATGTAACTTTTATTAATTGTTCCTATTTCCACTATTATTGAATAATTTAAGCAAATACTCTGCTCTTTTTTATACTTACAGTTTTCTAAAGGTTTATTTTGTATCCTAAAACTTTACCGGAGTCATGAAGAAAAAGAATTAAAAGAAACAATTCTAAAAGATGCATTAGCAACCTTAACAAAAGATCAAAAGACATCTCTATTAGCAGATATTTGCCTGAAAACTCAAACTCAAACTCTTGATGAACTTGGTAAAAAGTACAGTAATTACACTTTTCTTTGCGAACAAATTCATCATTTATCACATTTATTCTTTGAAAAGGAGGAAAATTTAATCAAAATAATCGGTAGTCCGATCATCTTCGATCAGAAATGAATGTAGTGTTACTTTCAATATTTAGTAATCATTCATTGAAGTTAAGAAAATGAAACATTAGGGATTTTAGTGAGAAATATTCAAGATCATAGTCGCTCTTATCAATGATAAGCGTGACGATTTTCTTATTCCATCTTTCTGGTAAGATTGGTTCAAACCACTTTCAACTCAGTAAAGAAAAATCGCATTTATAAAAAGGAATTGTTTTGAACAAACTCAAGAGAGTACAAAAAAAAAAAAAAAAAAAAAAAATGTGGATGGAAGATAATGATGCAATTTTTATTCGATTTTCTTCCGTAAAAATTTCTTGGGCCTCATATATGCAACATAGAAATATCGTACGAAAAGTAGAGCAAATGAGGAGTAAATCGCAAAACCAAGTGCGAGATTATCCATCGACTGCTGGCAAACCTTTAAAACTTATACAATTCAAATTTAAATTTAAAAAAATTAGTCATTAAAATTTTGTTAAATAAATCACCTTTGAGATGATTATTGCGATTTTCCGAAATTCTGACAAAAATTTCTTGGAACGATGATTTATATATATATATATATATTTGTCACACATTAGCATCTCGAAGGGAATTCATAATGCTAATCACTAAATTACCGCATTGAATTCACTTATTAATTTGATTGTTACAATTCCTAGGTATCAGTTCTTTATTGATTATTAAATTTCGGGAAAAATAACTTTAGCATAAATATATTCAAATAGTCAAAATATTATATTATAAAATATTTCCCACATAATTCATCAATCAAAATGAATTTACATGAGTGTTACCATATCTGATGTAATTCTCATCTTTATTTGCGATTATCAAGCTTTATCTTCAATAGTAAATACCGGAAATTAAATCATTGCAATGCTTCCAGTCTTATAAACTAGCTTATTTATAGTGATGGGAATAGGGTAAAGAATGATTGCTATCGGTTGGTGGAAAGCAGTTCTGGCTCAGAACTGATTATGGTAATATGGCGAGCGAACTCCTTCATTTCTCATCCAACGAATTTCCATCTCAATCAATCTCAAGAAAATATCTCTACTATACTCTCAACATTAATATTCCGACTCTCAACAATCAAGAAGAAAACTCTATATTCCAGCTACTGAGTGATATCTTATTAACTGATGTTAACTTCAACAATTCAACATCACTAAACTCTTCATCAAAGGTATTTTCTGAATAATTATTATTTGTAACAGCTAACCAAGAAAATTATTTTTCACAACATATGATTGTCTTTTCTGTTTAAAATTTGCTTAAAATTTCTGAATTTCGTTATGTTTTGATTTGATCTAGCTCATGTCATTTATATTCAAATCGAAATATCTGGTCAATTTTTTTGACAGCAATATATTTTTCATTTTTATTTCCCCATTCTCTTGCCAATTATGAGTCATTCAATATGCAATAACGGACAATGTTTCTTTGCTTAAAAGATCTGTGAAAAAAGAATGTCAATATTATCAAGTTATTTCCCTCTTCTTACCAATCTAGTCTGGTATTTCGGTTTAAGCGGTAATCTATTCTTTCTAATGTTTCCTTTAAATGTAATCTAAGATAACAAATTGGAGTAGCCAGTTGGACTGGATAAAGGGGAGAAAAATTTTTATCAGTTACTAATGCAACTTACAGCATTTTTGAGCTTCTGTTTGAGTACCACTATGGAAATCAAAACACCAACGATCATTTGCGATGTTTGTAATACAGTGACACACATTGAAAATAATTTCGGTAGTCGAATACCCCATGCAGTGATAGAATAGTAAGCGTACATTATGGAATGTACAGAAAAATTCATCATGATGAACCAACGGCCTGGAGCTGTTACTTCGATTGCTTAAATCAAATTACTGTAAATATTATCATAAATTTCTTGTTGGCTGTGTTATATATGCCTTTCATGTTCGAAAATAATGAAATGGTTGTTGTGGACAAAAGAAGTAGATTGTCAACATCACAGTATGACATAAAAATTTCAAAGAAGCCAGGAAGATGAGAATACCATTTTGAACGATAGTGATGGATTTGTAATTAAAGTGCAATTTAAAAAAAAAAAAAAAAAAGTTAAATTTTGAAAAATTTAAAAAGTCCTTGCCTGAATTCCAACTGTAGATAAGAACCACAGCATGATGATACCAGTGCAAGAATATTAATGGCTTCTTACGCATTAACAAGAAAATGGTATCTCCAAGCTCGACAACTTTCGATATCGCAAACGCGAAAGCCCAAACTGCGGCTGGTTGTAAAGGTGAAATCGAATAACAAACAGAATGCACAAACGGACGTGTAGTTAGAATAGTGTAAAATTCTTCGCCAAATCTGAAAAGTCTCTGAAATTCTTCTAAACAAAAAAAGAATATTGAAATATTCAATTAATTGCTAACCCTCATTAACGTGTTTTACAACAAATTTCACTTTTGTCACATTTGTAACTATTAGATCAAATGAATTCATGATGGAAAACTTGTTCACATCCTTAAAATGCAGCTGAAATAAATAAACATGCCGGCATTTTCTTCTTAAATAATATCAATAATTGTTAATGATATCTATTCACGTTGTTCAATGTCGTAAAATGATTTTGTAGAATTATCGAAAAACTATGAAGTTAATCTATATAAATAAAAATGTAAATGTTACCTGTTACTCACGCCCGATCTCCGGTAAATTCTCGACGGACTTTTTTCAAATTTTGACACAACCTTCTAATCCAACCGACCTTCTTTATAAGTAAATATGGTTCCGTTTTTTCAAGTGTCACGTCCGTGACAACTGAAAATAGGTGAAGAGATGGAGTTTATTGGATCCGCCTACCTTTTTTTCTGTTATTCTCCTTTTTTCTCCCATCTTTCTCTCTTCTTGGGTAAAGATGCGGTTAACAATAATAATAGAAATTAAACTGGGTTCAATGTGAACCGTCGCGCTCCAATAAGTGCGCATCATCATCGCGCGCTTACAAAGGCTCCCTTTCTATCATTTTGTATAAGATGTCAACGGCAGCGGTTTAATGCTCAGATTTTATTCTTTTTTTTTTTATAGTTTTCTCCTTAGTCGTTGCGCATCATCATCACGCGCTAACAAAGGCGCTCTTTCTATCTTTTATATTAATTTTGTATAGAAATGTCAGCGGGAGCGGTTTAATGCTCCGACTTGGTTTTTTTTTAAGTTTTCTCTTTTAGTCGTTTTCTTCTTTTTTATTTTATAAATTTATCATTAGATTTGTATTACTAAATATTACTTCAATTAATTGCCAACCCTCATTAACGTGTTTTACAACAAATTTTACTTTTGTCACATTTGTAACTATCAGATCAAATGAATTCATGATGAAAAAGCAAAAATTCCCTTTACAGAAACAATTACTTATTAGAATTAAAATGGGAAATTTCTTCTTTCTTCACCTGATTGTTGCGATAAAACTAAATATTGAAAGAGCTGCATTCCATAAACATAAGAGTAATCGAAGATTCCAATCTTTTCGAGTTCGTTGGTAACGTTGCAAAGCATGGATTAAACATATGTAAATGAGGGCTATATATACCGATGTACTCCAATGCTGTAATTTTGAATATAAATTAAACTAAATCAGCTTAACTTGTGAAAAGTGAAAAAAAAATTGAAAAATAAGCAAGGGAAGATTTTTTCCATAAATTAATATTTTGGCAAAGCATGTTGTAATTCGAAATTAAAAGCAAATTTAGGTAAGAAATGAGAGAGATTATTTGCAGAGTTTTAATGCGCTCCTTCTTTCCAACTCCATTTTTTTCTTTAGTTTGAACTCAAAACTTCATCTTTTTTCCATTTTTTTTTTTTTTTGATCAAAAAGAAAAAAGAATTTTTTCCTGATAACGTAGAAAACATTCTTAATTAAAGAGAACATCGTGGACTTGAGTAGTCAAATCCAGTAGAGAACTTTCCTTTTTTTTTTGATTCCCAAAAATCAAAATCGTTTGCATAACAAAATATTCTTAATTTCTATCTATCTAATCAGTTGCAAATCAGAAAGATAAAAGAAGTATCATAGAAATCGAAGAGAAATGTAATAATTCTTATTTTCCATATTTAATTCTTTTTTTTCGTTTTGAAACAAATCATATAATACATATTATGAATTATATTGCTTCCTCATAAGAATTTTGGGCCGAAATAACAAACTAGATTTTCAACTGTCAGTCTAGATTTCTTATTTTTTAATGAAACCTTTTCCGATTTTCCTCGCTTCTATTAGAAATTAATCTTCGTCTCACTTTTCAAAGTTCTAAACAAAGTCTTTTTGGAATACTTCTGAACTTTGAAAAGAAAAAATAGAACTTCAATGTGTTTCAAATGAAAAATAGTATGGTTTGAAATGTTATATTTTCGTTATTTCACACTCCAATATAACTTCTTTTTTTCTGTCTTGTTTGTTAGTCTTCTTTTTCAAGACATCTGTTGAATTTTTGACGCATAAAAATACGAAATTGGTGGAAGTCTGAATTCTCATCAAATACGGAATTCATGAAACCTCATGTTGATATTATATGATTAAATATTATATGATGAGATCTTCAAATATTCATTCCTACATGTTTTTACTGGAAAGTGGAAGGTAACGGTGAAACTTATATCTTGTGTTATTTAATTATTTTTCCTTTTTCTTGCTAAATTAATTTATATTAATATCAATGACATTAAAGAGAGTCAATATTTATAACATTCTGTGTAATAGCTAAGCAATTAAATTTGCTGAAATGACAAAAAGGAATAATTTTGAATTCCAAAATAAATAAAATTCATCTTTTCCAAACTCAAAAGGTAAGATATTACGATGAAGTTTAGTAGAAATGTAAAGAATCAATCTTTTATTGAGAAATTTGAAGATTTCTTAATAAATATAATCAAAGAAAGCTCAAAGCAATTTGCAAAGACATTCGAAACACAACGGAATTCTTAAAAAGAAGAAAAATGAATGTGTCACTTATATATACATGTGTACATATATGAAATAATTCACTTCTCATTTGCGAATTAAAATAATAAAGTTGAATCATAGAAAAGATTAAATTTAAAAGAAAAAGACAGAAAATTTTCAAAACTTTATTTCGGGCTGAAGGAAAAAAAAGACATTGAAAGTTGAAAATCCGAAATTCAAATCTGTATTGTATCGTGATGAAATATGATTCTTCATAAAAGGAATATCTCAAAAATATACTAAATGATTTCTTTTTATTCAAACAAGGGATGAAAAAAGATAAGAATCATTACAAACCTTGTAAAAGAATAGTTGTATCGTTTCGGGATTCCAGTACTTCATTTCCAAATCGTAATTTCGCGTATAATTATATGGTGCATACAAAACTTGTAAAACTGGTCCTTGCCACACTTCAAATTCCAAATAATTAAAATCCGAATAGATTTGTTGCTTTGCCATACCTTCTGATTAAGAATAATCAGACATAGTTATCAGCATTGTTTAGTTCGGCATTATTTCACTCAATCGGCAGCGTTTATTTGTAATAATAATAACGTAAATAAGCTATAGTAATGAATTAGCAAATATTGAAAATAAAAAATGAAAATAAAAATAATACAAAATCTAATTAATTGATAGTAAAATGGCTATTACGTTAAAAAAATAGCGTAACTTTGATCCGTCTAACAGATGAATGTCAAACATACAGTCATGCTAAAACATGACATTTTTAAAATATTTAAATAAATACAGTTCATATTAAACGCAAATTCCAAGATATAATTGTTGAAGCTTTTAAATTATATATGATAAAGTGAGCTGTTTTAAAATGTTTAAGAAGCATAACATGATTATTTCTTGTTTTTTTCTATTTCCTTGACTTTTTATTTTTGGAATTCATTACATTTATTTCGTATTGACAGAAGAATTTGACAACTGAATATCAAATTCTCCTCTCGCATGAAAGTCATGAGATCAATAAATATTTTAGAAAACAATTCCTTTGTTTTCAACTACATCAAACTATCAATTTTTAGAAAAAATTTCACACTACCGTACAATTTGATCGGTGAATAGAAATGAATCAAATAAAATTATTCCTCAAATTCTATTAAAATTTAAGTAAATGGATTTTTTTCAAAAATATATGAATATGATATGCCTGAAGAATTGTGATGCTTCCAAAGATTTTTAAAGTTCTGTTTCAAAAAATGACTTTGGAAAAAAAAATAAAATAGAAAGTATCATATGATAATTCCATTGATATGAATATAATTAATTAATTATTTTTACTAACTCTTAAAGCAGGAAATATTGTACATATTTATACAAGTTCACACATGAGTACAAGCTTATTGATAATGATGGAATTTTTCATAAGAAATGATAATGGCAAAGAACGAAATATTTTAATATGATGTTTTCTGTACAAACTATAAAAAAACATAGTATATAATAATCATCATTGAATTGCCCGTTGTTACTGTTACTTAATACAGCTATTACCATCACTACAATCATTATCACCATTATCACTATTGATATCATTATCATTTACCATAATTATTTTCGAAGCGCACTTGAAAATTTGCTTAACTTTAGAAAATATTGACAACAATTCGATTCAACTATCATAGTTAATCTTCATCATCATTATTATTACTATTGATCTGTTTCGCTTTTTAATCCCAATTAAATCAATAAAGAAATAAGTAATAAATGATAAGAAATGATTTGATATCCGAACATTGCTCAATTAGAGTGGATGAATGAATAAGGCTAACCCTTAGAGTTTTATTTTAGGATTGTTCCTGATGAAAAGTATGTTGAATATATAGGAAACAACATGTAATTCCTTTCTTTATTATCTTCACTTCTTTCATTCTTTTCTTTTTATCTATTTTTTATCATTCTTTGTTAAAAATATCTCAAAGATGATAATGCAGGGAAATTTCTCTTCGAAACAACTTTGAGTCGCGCCTGGCGAGTCGTACATTCTCGCAACACGAAAAAATTATTATTAATTGAAGTTAGTACAGAAACATGGAAAAAATGAAGCAATCACAATGAGAATCACTTCCGTTTATTGATTTTTAAAATCATATCCGTCAAGATATCTTAAATTTCATCAAATTTGAAAATTTTTTTCAACATTCAAAGTCCTTAATATTGTAAACTGAAATTTCCTTCATCTACTTTTATTTTTTTACATATTTCAAAAGAAAAAAAAAGAGAAAACACAAGAATATTTGCTATATTAGTTATAATAAAAGTAAATACTATTTTATTAACAAATATGAAATGGCAAAGAAATAAGTAGAAAAAAACGTAAATAGTCAAAAACTTGATAAGTAAACAGTGCCAGTATGTAGTTCAAATACGAATTTAAATACTATCCCTGTAAGTATTGAATGTTAAACTTCATTTTACTATTTATAAGTTTAAAAATTCTGATTGAATTCATGTAAACTCCAACTACTTATCATCCACGTACGATCCAATTCAAGATCTAAGTTGTCAATTTCATTTGTAAGTGAAAGAAATCGGAAATGCATAAATTATAAAAATTAGATAAAAACGAAAAAAAATCTAAACATGAATGCATACAATTTTTTATCGAATTATATAAAACATTAAAGTTCTATTCAGCTTGTAGTTAGCGTGCAATAAAATTTCAACTCCATTGTAATTAATAAGAACGGAAATAATATTTTAAGATGTTATGTCACGTCAAAAGTCACGTAAAATAAGTCACGTTCACATCTGTCTTGTACAAAGAGATAATTTTCCAAATGAATACTTCGAATCTTAAAATGAGAAAGGAGATTATGTTTTATGCATACTTCTTGTTAATTCCATTTATTGATTACTGGCTTATTGTCTATTAAATGCTTATCGTATAATTAGGTGTGATTTCTATTGTGTAATTAAGCAGACAAAATGAAAAAAATTACCACAAAAGAAATTGGTTTTGTTTTCTAAATCGATAGTTTTGAGGAAGATTTTGAAGTTAAGCTTAAACACCCATTCCTTTCCATCCTCTCATTCTCTTTCCGTCCAATTTTTCATTCTCTTTCTATCCAGTTTCTCATCTTCTTTCGTCCCTTTACTTCATCTCTCATTCTTCATCTATTCCTAAACTAGCCATAATAATAAATTGGAGGATACATGTTGATTTGCTTGCTGCAAGTGATTAAATTTTTTTGAAAAAACGCCACATAGACGATTCAAACAGACAAATATAGCACATTTATAGACATTTTTACATCAACTATACATGTGGATAGACGCACTCACGCAATCACTATCATAAAACCTTGATGTCTAATATACAATCCCTCAATTACCATAATACCACGATGTCTGAATATAAGTTCCCTCCAACTACCGTAATACACGACGACTGAATATACAGTAACTACCATAACACCATGATGTCCAATATACAGTCCCCTGCATAAGTCCATCTCTGACCCATTTCTTTATCTATTAATGTTTGCTTAATATCCTCTTCTAAAAAAATGACAACTGAATGAAATATCCAATTCTCACACATCCGCTATTACTTATCACTCGCCACCAAAATAATTCCCCGGAAATTCGTATATATTTAAATTTGAAAATGTAAATTGGAATGTAAAAACGAATTTTCGCATATTATAATTCAATGAAACAACAAGAAAGAATTTGCATATGCAAAAAAAAAAAAGATAAGTAAAGAAAAATGTTCAACTTTTGACCGTTTTGAATTGAAGATTCTTTGACATTACTTGGAAATGAAATTAGAAAATTCAAATTTGAGACAATGGGAAAGAGAAATGTGAAGGAAGTGAAAGAGGAACGAAAGATTTGGCCGAAAATTTCCGTTGTAAAACGATAAAGCACACATTTAGTGGATTAAAAGTATTTTAAAGAGAGACAATCGTCATCATCCGATCCTAAATGAATTTGTTAAAGAAAAAAAGCTAATTTTTGAATGCAAGGAGCGCTTTCTCCTCCTCTGATACTACAGCTGCAGCTGCAGCAGCAGCATAATAAATGTTCGAAAAAAAAAAAAAAAGACATTGCTCATTAGGCTTGATATTTTTGCAGCCTTAGAATTAGCTAAATTCAGAGAATACATCAATCTTGCTACAATTTTCAGACAATAAATTATGCATGCCATAGAAAAATCTCTTCTTTCTTTTTTTTTTTTTTCGAAATAAAAAAATTGGTAAAAATTATGATGAAATATTTGACATTACAATTATAGCGATAGTAGTAATGTGATGGCATTGATAAAAGTGATAACTAAAACTTGAAATGATAATAATAATGATAATTAATGTGAAGCAAATTACAATTGATTACTCTCGAGCCACCATTTAAAATTTAATACTAAAAAGTAGGTTTTGGTTCATAAGTATGTTGATAGCATTTATAATATTATTATTCTTTTCTTCATTTTCCTCTGTTTACTTTTACACTTTCTTTTTGTTTTCACTGAAAAATACTTTTTAAATTTTTAATTCTGCAATAAATTTTAACATTTTAATAGATTTAATAGATTATAATACTTTATTTCAAATTCTTTCGTGACATCGTAAAAGGTAATAATAATAGAAATTAATGATATAGTGTAAGTGATAGCAATAATGATAAAAACAATGCTAACAAGAAAAAATAATCGACATAGTAATGACTGCGATAGCAATAATAACAAAAAGGTAATTAGGGATAATAATGATTAAGTCTGAAACGACAAAAGTAATAAAAAATTGATTTGTAATTAAATTAATTTATAAAGAATTGTAATTAAATTAATTTATAAAGAAGAAGTTATTATCAGAATGGTTTCTTTAATTACCAAATGATTATGCTGAAGAATATAACCATAAAACTAACAAGACTTTTGTATTTGGGTTAAAGGTTACATTTCCGAAGCTCAAAAACCAAAAGCTTTAAAGTGCTCCTTTCATTTATCATCTAAGTCAGTGAGATAATTTTCTTTCAACAATGATCAAAACTCACGATAAATTTTTAAAACTTTCAATTTTACGACAGAAAACTTCCTGGCGATTCGTTTCAACCACTTTTTTATATCTGTAATCTCTTCATGCATTTTTTGACACGATGTAGTATGAAATTACGGCTATCAAATTATTCTATCATTTTCATCTTTTCCCAAAAATGAAAATGACAAAATAATTTAATAACAAATTTTGAAATTTGGATTAATGCATGACGCACTGAGAATGAGCCAATAAGCAACACTTGAAACAACCTAATATTTTTACTCATTTACAAATTAATAAATCGAAGCAGCCAGTCAAAAATTCATGAAAATTTTCAACAAAATTCTGATTTTTTACTTAGAAATTTCAAATTTAACGAAGAGTTAATTTTTATTTCAAAATAAGATGAATGGATTTAAAGCGATACTTGTGGTTTAGATGAAAAAACTGAGCATAGTTTAGGATGTGAAATAGTACTAGAATTCAAGATTTTATTGATAAGTTGAAAATAATCTGCAAAAGCACAAGAAGGATTATGATAGATCATTTTTCTAAAGAATATTGTGCCAAGATTGTAAAGAGCAGATGATTGAAAATTAAAGAATGAAAAGAAAAAAGATATTTAAAAAAATTTCGATATTTTTCATTAATTTTAAGACTAAAAAAGTTAAATTCCATTAAAAATAAGCAGGAAAGTCAACATAATCAATGATATATTTTATTTAGTATTTTTAGTGTAAATGATGCATTGATCATTCGAACGAGATATAAAATAAAAAAGAAATAAAATAAAATAACACCAAAAAAAAAAAAAGACAAATACCTTTTTGAAATTATGTAAGTTTAATAGATGATTCATGATTAACATTCCTATAGTAATAATTACGGATGAAAAAAATAATAAACAATGTGACATATTTTCAATCGATAATATCCTTGTCATTTATCGACATGAAATTTCGTTCTGATTTATTAATGCAACAGAATAATACTAAACCTATTGTGAATTACTTAATTAATTAAAACTTATGGAAGCATTATTTTCAGCTAATTAGGAAATTTTTTTAACTTCAATTCCACTAATTATTTCATTTTAGTAAATATCAAATTTATTGTTTTCATAAACAGCTTAGCCAATACACTGAAAAAATCGAAATGAACAGCATGGGCAAGAATAAAATTAAAATTTTTCGGAAAATTATACATATATATTTATTATTTGCTAAATGATCGGAATAACTTAGAAATTGTGAAGAATGACTGGATATTTTTGGTTTTGCTATATGGAGCATGTAATTAATGCTACTAGGTAATTGAGTGCAAATTCAATTAACTTGATTACCCAATTATTTCTTTCGTGTTTATCAGATAAACTGATCAAGAATTAATAAGATAAGTGTCTTGTTGTGAGCGAAAAAAGTAATCAAAAAGCATAAATTCTAAGGTATTTAATTAATCCAGAAATTAGTTCTTAAAGAATAGATAAATACAGGATATAGGAAAGTAAAAGCATAAATGATCAGTTCATATTCTCGAACGTTTTTATTTACCAATTTAATACCATTTCCAATACTATTTATTTAATTAATCCTTAAATTGAAAGAAAAAAAAGTAACCGACAAATCATAATTATCAAAAAAACAAAAAAACAAACAAAATGAGGTTATGCATTTGTGGTTCATGCAAGGTTGAACGATTTGAATGAAACGTTTGTTGATTTTTCCAAATATTTAATTAATCATGGGAAATAATAGAAAATATTTCAAGTAGTCATAAAAAATGCTTTTTTTTTTTCGCAGAAAACTTTATCTGCGATCTACCTAAATATCTAAAATGAGCCTGGTATCCATTGTTCTGAAATAATTCAAATTAGGATCAACATATGAATTAAAATGGCTAATGTAGAAGATCAATATATGTAATAAAGCAAATGACCTAAAAGATATTCCAGTAATATGAAGAGATAACCATCTAAAAGAATCTATTATCCGTTCAGCTTGCAAGTTTTTAATCCCATACCTTAATTATCATCTACTCATTATTTTTCCTTTATCACTTTCGATTTGAAATACTTCTTATCATAGTGATTAAAATGTTAGCAATATCATTGCAAAAATTATGCAACAAAATGATAATAAAAGTTAAATGTAATGTTTACAATATTACATTTAACTCGTATTGCCTTTGTTATCTTTTATAATGGCATTCCTTTCATATTTATGCCAGGAATTTCATCATAAAAGATCACAATTTTTTTTTCAGACAATCAATAGTGTGGTAGTTTTATGTTTTACAAACAGTAAAATTGAAGTTTAAAAGAAATCAAAAATGAAAATGAAATTGGAAATTTTGAAAGTTCTCAATGATCAAAAGCATTCAATAAATAAATATTGCTAAACATTGCGATTACAACTAAAATATAGTAATTTATCCTGTAAAAAACAGCGAATAGTTTGACGAAAAATTTGAATTGAAAAGGAAAAAGTGCCAAAATTGAGAAGGAAAAAAAAGAAGAAAAAAAGCCTCAATCTTTCATTTATAATTCTTCAAAACATATGTCTATATAATTGATGTGCACTGTATTTAACATGCTTTTCCGAATCATCAATCAGTTTGAGATCTTTTTTTGATTCGGTTAACTAATTAAATATATTCTTTCTATCTTAAGTATATATTCAAGTTAAGGAAATAATATATTTATCAATCTTATTTTAATATAAGTATTATTGATTGCTACATTAATAAGAATTCGAAAAATGACAATAAATTTGCCACATATAAGTCAACTATACATAAATTGAAGAATCACGCAATATTGTTCTTCGTGACTTTTCCCTTCTTTTATAATTTCGATAATAATGTTTGCTTTAAATTTTAGCTCTAGTATTCTAATTTCAATTACGTTTCTCTTGTTTGTAGGAAGAACAAAACGAATGCTGATATAATAACCATCAAATAGTTAATTTATCGATAAGCATTGGGATTTTTAGTATTAAATCAATATGTAACGGATTTTTTTGATTTAATTAAAATATTCTGACCTTTCTCGGACTATTGAAATTCATAGGAAGAAAATAACAATTCCCGAGACTGATGATGATTATTCCAAACGGAGATGAGTGATTATTTTATGTGATCAGGAATTTGTTGCGTCTGGGATTCAAATTTTCATTATTTCTTTGAATTCTTATTGTGACACAACGCTTGGGATTATGATGAATTCTAGAATCTCTAGATTTTTTTTTTGGGGTGACGTGTGAGTAGAGGTTTTGTAGCTAGGTTGTATATTTCAGGTCAAGTACTTTCTGAATGACAGAACAAAGGAAACAATTCGGGACACGTTATCTGAATGATGAATCGGAAGTATTCAAACATAATGCATGGGATAATGTGGAATGGAAATTGGAGCAAAAGGAAGAAGCGCGTAACCGGATAGATATCCAGAAAGAATCACCTGTTGCATGTGAGGAAGCTGAATATTTGCTACAAAATCCTGCTGAACAATGGAATACATTCTATCGAATACATAGGGGCAAGTTTTTTATGGATCGAAATTGGTTATTAACCGAATTTCCAGAATTGAATGTTAAGTGTCGAGTAAGTTAATATTTCAGATTTATATTAGTTACAGCATAGTTTGGTGGTGTTCAACTGAAAATAGTAATTGAAACTAAATAATTTTATGATTTAACTAGTTATTATCGTGAAAAGGAATATGTTGTGAAACGTACATGAAATTTAAAAAAAAAAAGAATATATGTACTTGAAATAACGTTTTAAATGATTGCTTCTTTGTTGAAATAGACCATGTCATTAAAATTACATGTTATAAAAAAGAGCTAATAAACAGTTATAAAAAATAATCTCATATTTCCAGCTATATTTTTTTGCGTTAGTTAAGTTCATAGTGTGTTAGAATAAGTTTCTTACTATTGAGGAGAGGATAAGAAAATAGTTATCCTTCAGTTAATCCACGGAATATAGTTGTTGTTTGTTGTTCAGGAATCAGATCATCCACTTCATATTCTGGACGTTGGATGTGGTGTCGGCAATGCCACAATACCGTTACTGCAAATGTCTGAACAGTCTGGAAAAATGTTTGTTTACGCTTGCGATTATTCACAGGAGGCTGTGGATATTCTAAAGCAAAACATTGTACAGTGGTCTGACAGATGTAAACCATTTGTATGGGATATTACGGGACAAATAACGGAGGTTGTGCCTGTAGAATCCCTCGATATAGTTCTTTGTATTTATGTACTCTCGGCACTTCCACCAGAAAAGCAACAGCAGGCAGTTAACAACTTAGTCAGGTGAGCTGGGATTTTCCAGGGTTGTCTTGTTATTTTCTACTTTTGCATTGCTTTAAGCGGAATTAACATTTATTCCCGTCTATGTAACGTTATTATTTGGAATTTAAAGAATCATATGTTCGAAATTTCTGTCAGTTTGTATTTCCTCATCATGAAAAAAACAAAATTCGCCTGACCAAACCTAATTATCATATTTTATGTGATACATTTAATTGCATATTCAGATATAGATATGCAAAAGTCTTTAAAGTTATTTACATTATTTATGGTGGAAGCGACTTTTTGTAGTGCTATTTTTGACCAACGATGAAACATCGTAATTTGAAATGATTCAGGTTATTGAAACCAGGTGGTATATTACTGTTGAAAGATTACGCACAATTCGATATGACACAATTGAGGTTCAAGAAAAATCGCTTAATAGATGAGAATTTTTATCGTCGTGGTGATGGGACTCTGGTTTATTTTTTCAGTCAAAATGAACTGGATAGATTATTTACTGAAGTTGGTTTAAAAAGAGAAACTAATGTTTTAGATCGGCGATTAATAGTAAATAGAGCCAAACGAATGAAAATGTACCGCATGTGGGTGCAATGTAAATATGTGAAAAATGCTTCGTTATGACTTCATTTGTATAATAAATGGAATATATACTGTTCTTCATTTGCAAAATCAGTTCACTTCTAAAATAAAAGTTTCATGCGGATGATGTTATTAAGAACAGCTCGGAAATTAATCTGCATGAGTTTCCGAACATAGTCATATTGATCGAGTAAGGACTGTGAAAGGAATTGCGTTATTAGGATGACAGTTAATTTTAAAAAGGCTGTTTGACATAAATTTCTTTGCAGATCAAAAATAAATTTTACTCATATTTCGTACTTCGCGACATGTTTTGCCCTTTTCTCTTTTCTAAAAAGGATCATAGAAATATTTCATTGAGCTTCCTTTTACCGTTCCGCTTTGCAACACTATTTGTCAAATAACCGGTGCAGTCATCTGTCTGTCGACCCAATTTTATCAAATCTTCTCACTGATGGGTCGGTGAAGGCTGTAGCTGGAAGAGAAAGGAGACAGTTAGAAGAAAGGATATAATATGCAACATTAATGATTTGAGAATAACTGATGGCTGAAGTTTTGAAATCAATTTGTCCTTTTTACTGACTTCATTGGTTTGTGAATTAAAGGCAGGATAGAATATTTGTTTAAAGCAAGTTACTAAGAAATTGCCGTGTTATCCGATTAAAGCCAAACATTCCGAACTCCATGAATTCTAACCGGTTCGTGAATTAAACAAAGTGATTAATAACACAATAATTGTGCGACTTCCCGAGATACTTCATATCATTACAAGAATAAGTTTGGTTTACGTTATTTGGTTTTTAACCGGTTAGCATGGAAATTGTGCAAAGTGAGATTCCTTGCTAAATTTGCGAAATGGGAAAGGCATGAAATGATTTATGAGAATCCTATCCACTGTGTCAGTTTCTATTGAAAACATTAAACATTTGTTAATGAATTTTTGAGAGTGAAATCATTAGTGGGAAAGATGGCAGAATTTTACATATATAATTATAATTTTTTCAACGAACTGAAAATTATAAAAGTAAACGACAAAATGAGAAACAGCGTAGAAAACTGTAGCATAGCCGGAGCTAGAAACAAAATCAGAAATCGATAAGATTACCAGAAAAATTAACAGCCAATGACGTTTTAAATGGAACCGTTAACAGTCATGACTTTTCGTCATATTACTGCAGCGTTTCATGGTGATAGTCGTAAACAGTGATATAAATGTTCTTTAAAAAGATTCAGATCCTAACTTTTTACGATTTTCTCACTCTGCGATATTTGGTTATCGATAATTTACTCTTTTTTTAAATTATCATATAAACTGCCTTGTTGATTTATTTGATTTACTAGAAAATTTCGGAAGTATATTGATTTTGACAATCTTAAAAGAAATCAATGTACTAGATTATTTTATTATGATGTTTTAATAAGGACAAAGAATTAATTACAAAACCATATATCAATTACAAAAGAATTCGCTACGATCAGGATGAGATTCGAACTCACGCGGGGAAACCCCAATGGATTAGCAGTCCATCGCCTTAACCACTCGGCCACCTGATCAATATGTATCGGTTGTAGTAATGATTTTGAGATTTAACATTTTACTGGAACATCTTTTATCATTCATTATAAATTGGTACAACATATTTTGACCTTTCAGTTGGATATTGCTCTCAGTCTTATCAGACTAACTGATAATCATTGCTTATCATGAGTTGATAAATCAACGCTTTCTATCTTTTATTGGAACTTTCCGATTAAAGCTGCAAACATTGCATCATTTATATTTTGATCAAAGGTGCTTTAAATAGTATTCGTCTTTCCATAATTTCCATCCTGACACATCACTTTGCCAATTTTCTTCCCATTTTTTAACTTCCATGTTTTATCAGAACATTATTCTTCATTTTTGCCATGACGTCAAATGTGTTACTTATTTTAAAGATAATTTGGGTGTGACGTTGATCAAAAATTAAATCAAACAATATCCGTCGAATTCTTTTTTTGTAATTTAATTTATCATTTTTCATGGACAAGCTGGACAGTATTTGGTTATACAACTAATGGAAGTTAAAATTAAATAAAATAAATCTAAAATAGCATTTTTTTTCCAATGTATCAATGAAGGTTTTTACGGAATTTATATAAAACAATAAAATGATTGGTGAATTTTATTACTATCATTTATTAACTATTTTAGATTTATTTCCAAAAAAAAAAAATTGAATTTCAATCCGTTTATATTTTTCATTTTATCTATCGCCAACAATAAGAAAAATATAGTTTATAATATGCATAGATGGAATTAAGATATTGATTACAATTTTGAAGTAAGAATTTCTAAGACATTTCACAATAATCAATAATCTATTATATTTTAAATTTTGGCAGTTTTTTTCTTTTTTTTCTTGATTAAGCAATATACATAATCAGATTGATCGTTTAGTTTATTCATTAATCTATTTTGACATAACAGATATCATTTATTAATTTTTCCATAAAATATTATTTTCGTTATATCGAATACTGAATTTTATAATGTTATCATACAATAAATCAATAGAATTCACTATGAATAAATACCTTGCAGAAGAACCTGTAATGCTAATTACTAGGTTGTAAATCCTGGTCCAGTTTCTTTAATTTAAAGAACAAATGGCGATATTTTTTCGCTATACTTCAGATTCTGAAACTTTATCCAAAAAAACGGCAATGATTACAATTTCAAAACAAAAATTTTAAATGAAAAGGTTTAAAATAAATCATTTATTACAAATTTCTGTTGATCACATATTGTCCGCAATTTCAAAATCTCAAAATTCCATACATCCAGAATTTCATTGCAAAAACTGAAATTAATGCTTTATGCTCCTCATTTTGCACTAATTGTGTTAATCTTCCGAATATCTAAGACATTTTTTTCAAATAAGACTTTTATCGTCGTATTTTTATGCAATTTTAAAAAAATGTACAAAATTCTATCTAGAAATTTCATCGAAATTCATTGAAATAAATAATATATAATATTTATAGCATATTTATGGAATATCTCAGTTTTTGAATTAAAAAAATCCTATAGCAGCTATTTTATGAAGTCCTCGATAAATTTTGATCGTTTGATTAATATTTCTGTTGATAAACATTTTTTCATTTTTTTTTTGTGAATAATCACGGAATTTCTGCTTGATGAGTTCCGTGATTATTCCCATTCTATTTTGAAAATGGGTTTAAAGAAAAAGTGAAAAAATTTAAGATTGTCCATCAATTTGTCGAATGATTGATTAACAATGGAATGTTTGTATGTTCATTTAATAATCTGATCTAATCATTTATCTTTTAATTATTTGATCACTTGATTTTTAACCAGTATTTTTAGTTGAACGATCCAAATTCATTATCTTTTCAGTTTAATAAATGTCTGTCAACCGTTTTTAATTTACCTATACTAATGCAAAATCACAAATATCAAAGTGGTGTTTTTTTAGACAAATTTTTGATAAATTTCCAGATAAATCATTCTGGATTTTATCCAACTGATATGAAAATCTGACTTGATGAATTATATTATTTTTGAATCGATGTCATGTTGTTTTTTTTCTTTTTTTTTGTATTAAAAATTGAAAATAAATTTGTTTTTTGCTTGATATATTAAGAAAATTTAATTTATTCATTGCTTTAAAAAAAAAAAGTTGTACTAAAAAAAAAAATTGCCCGATAAATGTGGTGATTTCAATGTAATGACTTTAATTTAATATGATTTTTTGTGCGAACCAATAACCCGATGAGAGATTCAAATATTGTCATTGTCGCTGAATATTGCTATGATATGTTTTCAATTTTTAAATCCACCAGTAATGAAATTTTTATCTCTTGCTTAAAATAATTGTAAAATTCTCTTACTTTCGAAGAATGATGAAATACAAATTCAATGATCTGGATAGTGACAATTCGTACTCCAGCACTTTTATGAATCTACAAAAATACGGAAATTAAGGAATGATTAATCATATTAATCATCACTTAATTTCCGCATTTTTTTTTGTTTGTAATAACATGAAAATGTAACTGATGTATTAAAGCTGAAGTGGTTCTTTTTAGAAAAATCTCGGATTCGAGTGGAAAATTCAAAGAGTATTGTTATATAGAAGGTTTCTAAAAATTAGAAAGATTTTGCCGAATTAAATGAAGGAATGAAGAGATCACAGGAAAAATAGATTTTTCGTGAAGTGAAAAACTGAATGAGTAGACTAAGTTATTCAAATTGAAAAAGCGCAAAAAAATAATAACTTAGTTGGAGTTTAAAAATTTATATTTTATTCAATCAAGAAAAAAAACCCTTAAATTGAAGCTGTTTGCAGAGAGATACTTTATTATAAAATTGCCAGTATTATTTATAACTTAGTGACAACCAACTATTTTAAGCGAGAACCGGTAGTTCGCATTATTAAAAACTTTGTATCATTGAGAGAAACAATTCTGATAGAAATCCGAACTTAAATTTAAATTTCCGAATTGCAGTTGAGTAGAACAGTATTTAGTTAATTAAAATAAAAAATTAAAATTAATATAGAAAAAAGAGTAACATAATACTGTATTAGGTTGTATGCTAAAAAGAAAATTAACAGATTAAGATATTTATTTTTTCAAAAGACAGCCACTTCCAATTAAAAATTTTTTTTTTTAGTCGAATTATTTTTGAGCAATATTACAATTTAAAATTCTCATCACTTTTATCCATCAATCAAATGCATCAAAAAATTGAAAATAAATCTGCTTATCACATGATGTCAAGCAATAACCTCCTTCTTCTGACGAAATCAATATTTGATGTGAACTAGCAGAGATAAAAATAGACAAAAATTGAAAAATAACTCGAACTCAGAAAGATTAGAAATGGAAAATAATTACATTTAAAATAGACAAATGTAACTAAGAATTAAAAAAGTGATAGAAAATACTGTGCTAGAAAATTAAAAAAAAAAAAAAATGAAAAGAAAATCAGTTGTATACAAATGATTATTCAATCATATTTAGCACAAATGTTGCGCATTTTTGTTTCTTGGAATTTACTGGGAAACGAAATATAAGCGAAAAGACAAATTCAACATGTGACAAAAACTAAATTCAAAAAATTTGTAAAAATCAGGGCTTTTTTTCATGTCAGTTCTGAAAGATAATAATATACATATATATGTGAAAGATAAAAAAAGGGAATATAAAAAAAATTATACAAAAATGTAGTGGAAACTTTGAAAGTCTTTAAATTTAGCTTACCCATGTTAAATTTGTCCAGCAGAGATTCTAAAAGTTGCTAAATGAAATTTTGTTTATCATTTTTCGGTCAGATTTATCGGCTTTTTTCTTTTTTTTTTTTGGAATATTTGAGTACTTTTTTTCTTTTAGAATCTCAGAACCGGTAACAATCTTTGAGAAAAGTCAAGCGAAATTTCATGATTTAATACGATGGATGATAAATACGGTAAAAAGTATGGAGCCAATAGCTAACATAGCACCAAACAAGATGATAAGTAAAATATCATGTGATGCAATACAGAAGATACCACGGTTTTGATCATTTAACGCTATAATTGATTGACGGCCTGCCGTTTGCAATAAACGATTAGCTGATAGGTTCGGATTCTGAAATTTGATACCATATATAAGTTGATAATGGCTAAAATTGAGCATGCAAATTCGACGGGAATTTGACGTATAATATATGTTTCATTTCATTAGATTATTTTAGATCAATTAAACAAACCTGTTCGCTTATTTCAATCGCGCTAAAACCGGCACTAACATCCACCGTATTATCATAATTAACCGATCGCTTCTTGAGCAATCGTGGTGAAAGTAGGGCAGCTTCTGGAGCTTGGGCAGCAGCAGATTTGATAGCACCAAATCCTTGTGGTTCTGGACATTGTGGTCGAGGACATTCGCCAAATGGCTCTTTAATTGTGATACTAATCTGGCATTGATAATAAATCTCAGATCGATCAGCGTATTTATAAACATGAGCCTCTTGGCCAGCCATTAGATCTGAAAAAAAAAATAAGTGTTCAGTGAAAATATTTATCAAAATTCATTATTTGAAATACTTTAAAATGACTATAACATTCTATCAAATTGTATTTACCCATTGTTAATTACCTGATAGATATTCCAAATTGTTGAGTAAATACTTGTCCACAGCACAACCCTCTTCATTCAGAATCTCTACCGTATCACCTTTTCCGTCATCCACAGTACAAGAATGCACTAATGCACAGAATATATCTGTAGTTTCTGAATCACAAGTCCATTTGTGATATACGTGATCTCCGATCATTGCATATCGAATAGGTGTACCAGTTGGTCCACCTTCCAGAATCTTTAAAATATAATTCAATTTAATTAAAATAATTCTTCTGTAGTAAATGAAAATCAATTTTTTAATAGTATTTTCAAAATTGTATTTAGCCAAATTTCAAACCTCGTATCGACACACAGGCATTGGTACCACTTGTGTCTGGAATGCTGTGGTCATTTCGGATACTTCAAGTTCTGCACTAACGGTTTTGTCAGCTTCCATATAGAAACACTGTATACGATATGCTCGGTCTATTTTTGTAATGAATTTCGGATGAAATGAAATAACAATTA
Source organism: Onchocerca volvulus (assembly GCA_000499405.2). Lineage (NCBI taxonomy): Eukaryota > Metazoa > Nematoda > Chromadorea > Rhabditida > Onchocercidae > Onchocerca > Onchocerca volvulus. Next base: position 12,659,391 of record HG738140.1, on the reverse strand, counting down.
TGGTTGATACAAAGACACCTCGAGGATTTAAGGACCGTGATCGTTCAACATTACATGAATCCATCTGAACTTCAATTCCAGCTACCTGAAAATGCAATTGCATCCAAGTAACTTTGACATGTTCAGATCGATGCTGCATCATTATCTGATAGATTAAAATAGTATCAATCATTCGGTTATATTTGATTTTTGTCATTTCCTTTTACCAATCTTATACAGCATTTAATTAAATAAAGTAAAATATAGGTTTTATTTTTAAACCAAAATTTTTAAAAATTTCTATTTAATGGATTGGTTGGAAGAAAAAAAATACGAATTTTTTCATCGGAAAAACAGAAAATTATGAGATGTTTCAGTCATTAGTTATTAAATTAATTGTAATTTTAAGTCAAAAAAATTATGATTCATAACATTTCTTATTCTAAATATGATTAAACAAAAAAAAAAAAAAAGACTAAAGCTTTTTCCTTAAGTAAGAGAAGTATGAGAGCGATGATAAAATTAATCTTGATAATGATGTCAATGATTTTAATAAAGATTATATTCGTTCGAAATAATAATGATGATAACTGTAATAATTTTGATAACAATTTTAGTGACAATAATGTGATGCCACTGATGATATAATGATCCTTTCCTCTATTTATTGTTGCATATTCCTTTTTCTATTCTACTGCTTAAAAATTTAAGATTCAGACAAGATTACAAATAGAGACAATGAAATCTTGAATTTAGTTGCTAGGCAAATAAATTAAATTCGGTTCAATTTTTTTTTCTTGTGCTTTTTATCTTCACGAATCTTTCATTAAATGCTTCTTTATCAGTGAATCTTAATTATAAACTTCTCGAAATTATCATAAAATTAGGATTCCAGTTTCTACTGATCACAAACAGACACTAAAAAAAAATAAAATGATCAAAGTAATTCGTAATTAATAAATTGTGATAAGATGGAAATTTTTCGAAATCATGAAATTCCATCATAGCTTATGAAAATTTTATTTAAAATTTGAGAAAAATAATTCAACCTGCCGTCCACCACTATCTGAACGACATTCATCGCGATCGTAAAGCCCTTTTACGTATACATGACCTTCAAATGTATTTCTAGTATTGAAATTGATTGTTAGCGAAGTTGGGCCACATTCTATTTCAGGTTCACCTTCGACACCGTTATCAATAGGAATCGATGAAACAGAGTTGAAGTAGAAAAGTACGAATAACGAAGAGAAGAATGGCATGTGCATGATTATCATTGATGTCACTTTTATTAGATAATAGCAATAATATCAGTAATGGTGATTATCGGTATCAGTAGAAGGAGCAACAGAAGAATTTATTTTAGATTACATGTGCTAGCAATGGTCGAATGCTACAAGGGCATACAGCAGCGTTCGATGCTACTGTTTTGTGGTGCTGATAGTGATAATAATCGTAGTAGCAATAATAATGATAATACACGTTATTTTCGTCAATGTAGTTTATCAGATTAAAAGAGCAAGGAATGATGATCGTGCGTGAAATTCCTTTTTATATAAGCTTTGGGTGTACGTTGTTGTACACTATGATGAGCACCAAGAAGATCTCCCCATTTTCCTTTTTCAATAGATTATAGCGGCGGAGGTCACCGTTATCCTGTTTTTAGAAATACAGGTGGGTAAAAGGATGGAAGTTCCGATGTAATCATTCTTTCGAATCCCTAGAAAAGGCGGGGTTTTAGGAGGACGGAAGGAGGACGGGGGGAAAAGGCTGTTGAAAAGGTTGGAAAAGAGAAGAGGGAATTCTTGAACTGGATCTATCAAAATCAGGATTCCAACTTTACCAACCGAAAAAGGAAATTGGAAAAGATGGGGACATTATCATCATTCCAACTATGATGACAGGAAATTTTATTAGTTTACCGTGAAACGCTGTTAGTTTACGTTGAATGATCCGTTTACGACTTGGAAACAATTTCTTTTCTTTCCTGCCTTTGCCGATCCGAAAGGTCAGATGCTTATTTAAGAAACAAATTTGCGAAGAGAGAAATTATAATTCGATATCAAAAGACTTGTTCTGATTTTCTTGAAATTTAGAATGAAAACGAAAGTAAATGATTTCTTTCACTTTCTTAAACGAAGCATCAATGATATTTTCTTACTTTCTCTTTTCATATTTTCTAATGTCACCTATGCTTCGATCTCTCTGTTTACTCTCCCTATGATCCTTTTCTTTATTTATCTATGCGCATGACTCGAATTGTTTAAAATTTTGAATTAGAATCCTTCTAATGAAATGTGAATTGAAATTCTGTTGGTAGAAGTGAACAAAAACATTCAATAACTGACATGAGATCTTTTTTTTTTCTTTCTTTTTTTTTTTTGAAATTAACTTAAGCAGGTAATTATAATATGTATTTTAACAGATTCTGAGTAATGAGAAAAACAAGTTAATTAAAGAAAAATTTTTAACATTTTCAAAATATATCTGAAATAAGGAAGCAAAGATTTTTGGCTTTAAATTTGTCGAAGTAAATACTTCATTATTTATATGGCATTCAAAATTTGAATAACTTTTATTATTCTCAAGTATTTATCATTGGTCATCAGCCAATTTAAATTGGTTTCTTTCTTAGCTTTAAATTTTGGATGTATCGCTAATATTTAGTAATTGAAATCAATTTCAATTTCATTTCCATAACCATTTCATTACTCAAATAGCGGCTTTCAAGATTATCTATCAGTCCTTGTTGTTTATTCGATTTGAATCAATTCAGAAAGTTGCATATTAATTTTCCAATTCTTTCTTCACATCTACTAGTTTTTCATTTTATTTTCATAATGTATTAATCATTTTTATTCAATTCTTTTTCGAATTTTAATTTAAATTCTGGTAGAAAAAATTTTAATGCTCAATTAATTTTTGTAAAAATAGATCATCTTACTTTTGGTTTAAGATCAATAAAAATAAATGAATAACTCAAAATAAGGACTTAGTTTTAGATTACAAACTGAGTACTGAAATTTGGTTCAATATGTCTGGGATAAAATAAAATTCATATTATACAATCATAAATTAATCTGTCGTAATCCAAATCCTTTCCATTCCATTCTTTCATTAAATATTACATGTTGTCGCATATCTGTTAAATTAATTTTGGATAATTTTCTTTTCTCAGAATTATATCATTATTTCATTCATTCTAAAAATAATACAAAATTATGGAAACAATCAGTTAAAAAAAAAAAAAAAAATTTGATGCGATAAATAATCCAGGAAAGCGACATGCAACTTTTGTCCGATTAAAGATCAAAGTAATGATAATAGGTGTGCATGGCATATGATGTAAAAAGGAAAATTTTTCCCAAAAAACGAATTACTGGAATGAGCAAAATAAATAGTGGAAAAAAAAGCGTGCCTAAAATGAACTTAAAAAAGGCATTCGGATTATATGCAGTTGTAGAAATTCAATTAATAACTAGCGCTTTTTTATAATTTTGAAAAGATTTTGTCAAATTTATCTTTTTTTTTTTTTTTTTTTTTGTTAATGATTTGTCTATATCTGAGTGGCCAATAATATTATAGCTAATACGTCAAATTTAAATTTGAAAATCAAATTGTTTGCCAAAAATTCCGATAATTTCATTTTTGTTTGAAATTGATTTTCAGCACGAATAATATTGCTTTGTAACAGCGAAAATTTTCTCCTTTTTCTTTTTTTTTAAATTTTCGATAAATTCATTGAAATAATGCAGCCAACATTTCACAACGATTGATATAGATTGAGAATTTGATATTTCAATGCGCTGTCAAATATATTTCAAAATAATTTCATAGTTTTTTAAATTTATGGTAATAAATAAGTGATGTATGTAAATTAGTTTAAATGAAAAATATTTCATGCGCAATACATTAGAGGATTTTTTCAGATTTAAGAGGATTTTCTCAAATTCGATTATATTTGCACTGCGGAAAAAAAAAAAAGAAAACTGTTGTGATTGAAAAAAAAAAATGTTATTTAGTGTTGCCATTCAGTAGTTCACATTTGTGAAAGTGTAAAAAATTGTAATTAAAACGAAATGGTTTCACCTAAATTGTCATTCATTGCCCGAAGTAAAAAAAAAGTACAACAAGTGAAAATGACCAGTAGTAACCAGTAAATTCTCCCGTTTCTCTGTATCACCACTCAATCATCGCATCTATTTCATCCATTTGAAAACTGCGGATTTTTCAAAATAAAACATTTTTTTTTTTGTCACAAAAATATCAAAAAACAATGAACTAAAAAAAAAATTTCTCTTTCGAATGTTTCTTGTTTAATAATATGTTTTCTGGACAATGAAAAAAATTTAGTACTAAAAAGATTAATGATGTTCGTTTACTTTTTTTTCTTCCAAAAAAAAAAAAAAAAAAAAAAAAAAATGCCGAACAACATTAATTTGAAATTAATGAGAGAAAAGAAAATCGAAATTTGTGAATTAATTGTCGAAATAATGATTTTCATATTTTTCTATTCATTTGATAGAAATATTGGAAATTTTAAATTTGGATAATTATTCTGCAACATTCATAACACAGAATACTCAAAGTGAAAATTGTTCACTATTTCCCTTTTTTTCGGTTGTGGTTGAGAATTTAAATGTGCGGTTTCCGCGTAAATAACTTAAATTCCTATTCGAAATTGTTACCAAATTTAATTGTAATGAAATGTTTTGGTCGCAAGCAGTTAATTATTAATGAAATTGCCAAGTTCATTACAAATATTTCGAACTAACAAGCATGATTATTGTTAGACTATGTATTTTTTCATCTAATAAAGATGAATGATACTTTTGCCTTCAGAACTTTTCATGAAATTTCATTACTTATTTTTACTTTTTTCGCATGGCTAATTGCATCGAAGTTATATGACAATAAAATGAGAAATAAGATAAAAGCCCTAAAAATTCACATCAATTTAAATACACGAAGAAAACTTTATTCTGTAATAATACATAAATTTAAATGTAAAATAAGGTTAATGCTTCAATTATAATCAGACAAATTATTCAAAAAAATATTTCGAATGTATAATAAGTTCAACATATTGACAATACAGTTTTTTAATTACTTCAAATATAAATTAATTTACAAAAACAGTTCAGAATCGTTAAACAATTGACAAATTTCTTGACAAACTATTATTTTCGGAAAATGATGCATTCATTGCGTCTTTTTATTTAACAGAAAACTTAAAGTTATAAATTTTTTCTTACATTTGAAGAGAAATTAGACTCCATTCCGCTTTTCATTTGGAAGGAAATAATGATAGTAATAAAAATTTGAATTTTCCGACAATAACTTATCCTATAAAATTATGGCATTCCAATGAAAAGTTCTTACTTTGACAAAAAAAAATTGGTTTAAATGGAAAGAAATGAAGAGAAAAAAGAAACCAGGACAAATTAAGGTATAGTAATATATATTTTAAAAAAATGGAAGATATAGTAATATTGATTTTAAAAAAAAAAAATAATTCGGTGGAATAATTTTGAACTTACATTAATGAAATTGGTTTAAAAATTTGCATGTATGCAAATTATTGTAACTCTTTTGAACAAAAAATTCCATGCTATCACATAGAACAATGTTAAAAGTTATATTAAATTCGGTTAATTATGAAATTTTGAAAAAAGATTAATCCGAAAATTCAGAATTTCATTTTTTTTTTTAATTTCATCAACTGATAGAACAAAGAATAATGAATTAAGATCGCAAAAAGAAAAAGCAAAAATCTTCGATAGATAGGCATGAACAAACAAATGAACAATCATCAGTATTATTCAAGTTATTTTAAGATATTCATCTCAAAACCGAATGACGATTCTTCAGTGAGTTAAACTTGATTTGAACCGAATTACACTTAGGTGTGAACATTTCACAATAATTACAGATGCAAAATAACATTCACAATCTATAAATTTATACGATATACAGTTTTATTTTTATATGTTTATAAATTTTTTCAAAAAATGAGACGAATTCTTTCAGCAACAATATTGAACGACATATTAATATCAATAATATTAGTGAAAATAATGAAAAGTATGAATTTATTTTGAATTTCAATCCTAGTTGTGTTTAAAATTGAAAGCAAAGTAGTAGATTTTATTTTTATAAAATTTAATACTTGAAATTTTTTTGATGCATTATTAAAACATAACATGATACAAAGCAATTCAGACATATTTCACGATTGTGGAAGCGTACGGGATAGTAAGTTATGCATATTTTGCATGAGTGACCTGTATATGATCTGTATTCTGTTAGCAATTTAATTTCCAATATTTATAATTTTACCCGTTAATCTTCTAGCATGCAATTCAACTTGTCTAAATGGAACATTTCAATATAATTGGCATTTTGCAGTTATCAGATTAAAACAATGAAAATTGATTCATTAAAATTGAATTTAAATAAACAAAGCATAAAATCTCTACATTCAAATTTAGACAACAAATCTTTTAGCAGAATTTTTATTTGTAACTAGTTGGACCCGGCCACGCTCCGCGTGGCTGATCCAGCTAATCTGTGAATACCGGCCACGCTTCGTGTGTCCGGCTTCAGCTAATCTATATATACAAAAACATCAATATTCGTTTGTTCAAAATCTTAGACCTCCGAGAGTTCTTAAACACGCGCCTTATCTATATTAATTTAAAATCTTAGATATCGAAAAGTTCTTACCTATTGCTCTGAAATTTTGACACAACTTTGCATTCGAATACGCGCATGCTTTTATACATGCGTTGCTGTAGCTCAGTCTGGCAAAATGCAAAAAAAAAAAAAAAAAGAAGAACATGTTTCTAGTGTTGAGGAAAAAAAACTGATACTTTGTAATTTGATATGTGGTTTGGTTGGATTGGAGATTGATTCTTGCTATTATGATTCGGATAGGCCAGCATTAGGTGCGAGGAGGTATTTTGTGTCTTGTATGAGAGATAAGGGTTTTATTGATTGATGAAGAGGGATTCATCATAACAAACAATTATTAGAGAACATCTAGCCAAATTAATCGCTGGGTTATTTTTTCCTATGTCGCTGATAGAAAAG